>CM051688.1:9159907-9202407 GCA_028022725.1 Lycodopsis pacificus | reverse complement strand
GGGTGTTTAATGTACAGTAGAAGAAAAGTCATCTGGCTCAGACTGTTTCATTTCAAAGACAATGCAGCAAAGTAGACTTCTTCATGTGATTAGCTACTCTTCTTCTTCCACTATGTCAGAAAGTGAAATACGTCTACCTCCTACCACCAGAGATGTGTTAAACACATGTTTAACTGATCAAATCAATAACGGCTGCATCTGATTTAGTGGCACCAACATGCTCTTTTCACAGGCGAATAACATTGTTAATGTTATAAGTAACACCTGTGCGTTTCCTATGGTGATGAGTTAAAATGCCTGCTGTGAGAAAGGGCTGTTATTGTGGATGCTGGCATATGGGACACCGACATGGAATAGAGCCATCATCAATGTAATTGCACCTTTGTAGTCAAAATGTCTGACGTAATCTCACATAAAAAAACACACCTCCTGTGTACTGTACGTGTGATTAATTGATAGCTTGTACTGTATAGGTTGCCTACAGTCTTCAATTTAACACTTCATTACCGCTCGTCAGAACTACAGGGGGAAAACTCTCAGCTGAGAGAAACTGGTAATTAATGCAGCCAATGGGAACGATTTATCTCCATATTTATTCTATGGAGACAGAGATGTCATGTGTTTTACAAAGCACAGCTTTACATATGGAGATACTCTGATGCAGCGCTCTGGAAGAAAACAAAGATGCGGAGCAGAGAGGCTGACTGCTGGCTGAGGTACTTAGACAAGCTGGTGTCACTCACACTCAACGGCGTCGCCATTATACCGAATCTCTTTTGTAATACCAACGTCTTGTGGATTTGAATGCTGTCTATTCTCTGAAAGATTGCCCTACCCATGTACATCTTTTTCTCTGACATGTCAGTGGATCCATTCATGCCAGGAGACGCTTTCTTACCCAGCAGTTGTATTACAGAGCTTACTGAATATGAATCATTGGCTGCTTAACATGTATCTAATATACAAAAGCATTGATCTGTTTAAAATAGATAGATAGGAGAGCCAGGTTGATTTTCTTTCCATTTTTAATTACCACATTAAAAGCTCACAATTGTCATCCAATATGCCGTCCAAAGTAAAGAAAACTCAAGTAAAAAAAGCAAAAAACACAACAACAAAAACAACAACCCAGAAACAAACATGCTAAATGAAATTCTTGTCTTGAATCAGAGTAGATCTTTTGTTATGCAATACAGAATAAAACCGTTTACAAGGTTTCTCTATCACGCTCAGATGATTCATTCAAACCCATCATGATAATCTTTCTTCATCTTTGATAGACATCATTGAAGTCAGCTTTAAAGAACCAGACTCTTTGTTCTTCTCTCAAAGCCAAAATGAGAATATGCTGTCATTGAGCTAATAAACTGGCCACCGAACTTCAGAATAACAAGCTTCATTTCTGGTCGTTGTCCTTGAGATGCTTTCATAATAATCTCACTTTACGAACTGACGAACTTGTTCTGGTTCACAGTCAGACTTTGAAAAAGCCTGCGGTAGCTTATTGAACACACATCTAAAAACAACTGGAAGAAGATAAGTTTGTCTGCTCTGTAAGCAGCGAACCAACGCTGAGCAACTCTCCAGAATACACAGCTGCAGCCTCAGCAACTACTCGTGTTTATTGATTGTTTGTTTTCCTGGCTTGATTTCTGTCAAAGCGAGTGTGACACTGTTTTGCAGCTGACGTGAAAGTCCAGAGCGTTAAGGCCCTTCCAACAACAATGAACGCAGCATGACTTATGGGTAATAATAAAATGATCAAACAGCAAACTTGGACCGCCACCAGCACTGAATTGTTACTTTTATATTACCAAACCACTCTCAGCGAGTGGGTACGTGAGCGAGTGAGTGAACTGGTGTGAGTGAAGTCGACGTTGACGATAGAGTGGCAATGATTGGGACCATTTCAAATCCTCTCTCTTGTGGAAAAGCAAACAGTATTTTTCCAAGTCTTTAAGCGAATCTCCATTTCAAAGTGCACAAAATGCATAATTTTGTGCCTTCTTGCACCTTGTTACTTTGAAATGCTAATGCTGGCTGTGGTTCGTGCTTGCTGGATGTATATGTGTGTGTGTGTGTGTGTGTGTGTGTGTGTGTGTGTGTGTGTGTAAGAGAGAGAGAAAGAGAGAGAGAGCATGTGTGGTAGAGTGTGACTGGTTTTCATAGCTCTGCTGTTGACTGAATGACATCTTCAGCTCTCATCTGTCCCATGTGCTCTCATTTGTCACATGCATAGACACACACACACACATACACACACACACACACACACACACACACACACACACAGTCATGCAATGCTCCATATCTATCTTGATGTACTAAGAAGGAGAGTGCTCTAGTAGTCATTACTCTTCATATATCAAGTCATGCACTCTGCAGCCTCCCTGGCTATTACACCTATACATCTCTCACACACACACACACACACACACACACCCCCCCACACACACACACACACACAGAGACACACCCACATACTGCGTTTATCACTGCAGTAACTTATTAAAAGGTCATGACCTATGTAGGGTTCATTAATCATGCGGTGCAAACTGCTCTGATTGGTGCGTTCACATTTAACAAGGGGCGGGGATTGACCTTTGAAAAGCGACGGGGCAGTGATTGGGGGGGGGGGGGGGGGGGCAGTTGTTAGGGCCCGCACTATAAAGTGTGTCAGGCGTAATAATTGCATTCAGCTCGCTCTTGGTGTAAAACTTCATAAAGACAAAAAGAAAGGATGATTAAAAGGGAAGGGGGGGGGGGGGGGGCAACAACAGGAAAGATGTCCCTCAGAATGTAGATGAGGGTCTAACTTCTCCTCCTGGCCACGTTCATCCTCAGATTTGAAGAAGATGGTGTACATTTTAGTTTTTTCATCTATAAATGTGTCATCTTCCATCGTTCCCTCAGTGTGTATGTAGTGAGACTTCTCTATATTAACACTTCGACTTTTGGCTTCAAGTCTTTTCAGGAGTGTCTGTGGGTGTGCGTTTTGGATCTCTCTTGGCAGCCAGATGAATGGAGAGCTCCACAGGAGATGACAGTGAATAGTAAAAGAAGGGAAGAAGGATAGCTGGAGCAGTTGGGAGAACATGGTGGTTCATCTACAGAATGTGTGTCCTTGGGGGGATGAAGAAGCGTGAATGCCAAAATGAAATTTGATTGCCAAGTGATCTCTCGGAAGTGCAATGCAACAGCACTGAAATAATGAGTCTAGCCTAAATGTAGGCAAAAAACAATGGAAATTGCCACATTATACATCTGGGAGCTCATTTATAATCACTGCATGTGCACAAAGAAGGGGGTTTGAAAGATATATTCACCATTTCCTGTGCAGAAGTTAGGATTTAAACAGATATGCAGGAGCGTGTGTGCAGCTATATGAAGGATGGGTTACACCAACAGTGAAGTAGTGCAATAAAGGCAGATGTTTCAATGAGCCTTCTGATATAGTTCTGTCCAAGCCAAATACAATACTTTTATAATCATACCCTCTTATAGGAGACATCTGAGGCTCACTTTGTTTTTGTTTCGGAAACTAGGTTTGAAACGGAAAAGCTGTTAATCCAGTGTGATGTGCTCCTATGCACGAGAGACTTTATCTTTTCTTCTCTGTGTGTAAAACTCAGATCAGATTTTGAGATTATCGAAACCTACAAAGACTAGACACCTCACACAAAATGATGAATAATAAATAAGCTTTAGATACAGTAATGGTTATACATCCTGCTGTCTGTCAGCACCGATGTGCCCAGACTGGAGCACATTAAATCAAACTTGATGGTTAGATGATCCTGCACAAATCATACTAGAACTACATATTTGACTATTAGCTATGATCAACTTTCAGTGTGTCGCGGCTGCTGCATGGTCAAACAAGTCTACAATAGCTATGAGTTTGGACATAGTTATGGTACTGAAGCTCAGTTACAGTTACATCAGATCAGGTCGGGTCTTGCCTTGATTTTTACAGAAATAATTAATCTTTTTTTTTACTAATACTCTTATAATGATCGGTACTTGAGCAAATTGAGGCTAAAGAACCATGTGGTGTGTGTGTGTGCGTGTGTGTGTGTGTGTGTGTGTGTGTGTGTGTGTGTGTGTGTGTGTGTGTGTGTGTGTGTGTGTGTGTGTGTGTGTGTGTGTGTGTGTCTCACATGTGTCTGAGACTCCAGGGAGTTGATTGGGCGAAGTGGAGGGATTGAGTCGCAGCGTGTAATGACTTTAGGGGCCGAGGGGTAGGCTGGATCTTGTGACACATTGGGTGGACCACTAGTCTGCTGGAATCAAACACACAACACACACACACACACACATATAATATTCACATGTATATATACACTATAGAGTAATGTATACCAACTGACAGAGGCAGGAAGACACACATGCAAGTCATTCAAGCATACACAAACACACACGCTGCCAGTTCAGATAATCTTAAACAACAAAAATTCGGTTTCCTCCCTGACCTTCTCCTGACTCATCTTGACCGGGCAATAACCCCTACCCATTAGCAGTATGTGCGTGCGTGCGTGCGTGTGTGCGTGTGTGTGTGCATGCGCACTCGTATCCTCAGCTGTTCAGCTCATTCAATCCTCCCCAGTGTTCAGCGGCTCGACTGAGCTGACTTCTCTACGGTGTCTTCACAGCTTTATCTGTGTCTCTGCCACAGATCTTCAGATCTCTACGGGGCATTCTTTTCCACTTGCTGCCATTGCATTTTTATTTAATTGTTAATTAGCCAGACCCGATGCATGTCGCTTTTGTTTCACCTGGAGGAAAGCACAAAGCGCGATGAAAGATGCAAACCCTGTAGAGGCCATGCACCTACAGTGAATAACAGGCTGAAATTGAAGTTGTTTTTCATGTCGGGCGGAAGAGAAATGGCGGAAAAAATAGAAACATTCTTTGCTTCTGTTCTCTGTACTATCAACGTCTGTTGCAGGACAACAACAACATTAGACTTGTTTGATTTCCTGATGTTTCACTAGAAAGAAAACAGACATCCTGATTCTAATAGATACAATAAAATAGCTGGTTCGGATGAACAGAAACTTCATTAGAAGTGTGTCTACTTAATATTTAAATCGTTGTAGTATTAGTGTAAGCAGCGTACCAATTGCTGCTCTAGGGAGTATCAAGTACTCTGATTACTTTTGAGCGCTGAGTTCATGAACTCACATATTCTGACTGTAACTGATGTTTCTTTTATCATTCCCCTCCACACACACACACACACTCGCAGGACTTCACTCAGTGGCTTGAGATGGGAGACGGCGCTATCAGTAGCAAAGACAAATATTCATCAAATCCCACCAGACAGTGCATAATTCATCACATAGGGATTTGAATTATATATATCGATCATCAAATATTTACATTATTTGCGTTTTTCAAGAACAGGCTCCAGATGTAGTCCTTCTCTGGAGTACGGCAAAAAGACAAGACATAACATGGGATCTTGGTTTCACGGGGATACAGTACAAGATGGTGAAAAACAGATGTTGAGTTTTATTAATTTTTCTTGCCCTCTCCACATGAATTAATTTCTAAATTGTATTACTGAACGTCATGTTACAACCCTTGTTATTGGACTTTTGTTGAGCTGAATTAGTGTCAGTTGGTTTTGGTTGTGTGTAAGCATTGCATTTTATTGCACTTTCATTGTGTATATAATATATATATATATATATATATATATATATATATATATATATATATATATATTATATACACCACTGAGCAGACTGATGGCAAATTAAAATCTGGTGAAAAGAGGATGAGGGAGCTTCTGACTGGGTTATACCGTTGTAAGCTGGTATATACAAGCAGACAGGCATATGCACTCACTTGTCATCCAACCCCCCCCCCCCCCTCCCCCCTCCTCCTCATGTCAGACAAACAGATCTGCTTGATCTCTGCCAAGAAATACGGGTGGGCAAAATAATGGGAACCTATAGTGTTACAACTGTATTTTAAAATTCCAATCCACCAGATCTAAAAAAAGTGTTTTTTCAAGTATTGAATAAGATGTTTTTTGTCCGTCCCTGTTGAAATTGCCCCAATGAATTGTGGATTTATTCCTCCCAAAATAGATGGATTTGGTGAAGATAAGAAGCAGATTAACTGTGTATTTGTGTGTGTGTGTGTGTGTGTGTGTGTGTGTGCACAGGTTATAATTCTTTTTTTAAAGGAGATTAAACCTTTATTTTGGCAAACATCTTACTCAGAAATGATCCTTCTTACGTACACACACATGCACACAGAAACAGCGACACACTCATGCGCTGTAGGGGAGTGTGATTGGGACGTGGGCCAGATGAGAGGGATGGAGGGAAGTCGCCTACTGGGTAGAAGAGAGAGGAAATGAAAGGGAGACATTCAACATAGATAGAAAGACAGGGAGGCAAGTAGGACAGATGCAACAGGCCAACAGTGGGTCAGATAACGCTTCACTGATGGAGAGAGAGACAGAAAGAAATCTGATCCTTTGATACACTTTCTCTCTCTCTCTCTCTCTCTCTCTGTTTGTCTCTATGAGTCGGGCTCTCTCTCTCTCTCTCTCTCATGGAGCCACTGAGTCTTGCAGTCAAGCATGCAGCTGTCAGCAGCTCATCCTCCGTCTGTCTATGGCAGCTCAGCAATACACCACCCCTCCTTCAATTAGAAATCATACTGTATATTTGGGGTGTAATGGTACATAACAAAAAAAAAAACTTTCCTTCGTTCATTTGTTTTGAAAAATCGTAACTGTCAAAATGACGAAACTCAAACGTGAAAGTGAACAAGAGTGTTCAAAGCCATGCTAGCAGCTCTGTGAGGCTGTACTTTGTTTTGAGCTAAATGCTAACGTCTGCATGCTAACATGCTCACAATTATGATGCTAACGTGCGGATGATTAGCAGGTGTAATGTTTAACATGTTCAACATCTTGGTTTGATGTCAGCATGCCAGTTAATGCTGAAGCTGAGGTTGATGGGAACGTCATTAGTTTTGCAGGTATTTGTTACAAACCAAAGTATTGCAATAGTAAATTGATGTATTGCAATAGTAAATTGATGTATTGCAATAGTAAATTGATGTATTGCAATAGTAAATTGATGTATTGCAATAGTAAATTGACGGCGCTATAGGCAGATGAAAAGTTAAGGGATCACCAAAGTTATTATATTATTTATCTTATGAGGATTTTCTATATCTATATATAATGAATCTGATTTTTAGAGCCAGCAGTGTAGTTCAAGGTTTTTAATATTCCGTTCAACAGGTTCATACTCATTCAAGGCTTACCCTATATCCACATTTTACACAGTTAAGTCTCTGCAGCCCTGGAGGTGCAGTGGACAATTCGTGGTCAACTGCAGCCTGTGCTCTTTTATACGAAGCAGTTACAACGGACTGACTGATGCACACAGGAGGGAACATTATAGCAGGAGTTTAAGCTTCGAGGGATGAAGGCTGCACATCTGTGATATACTGTGTCTTTCAATTTTCTTGGTACGACCCCATTAAAATAGCAAATTGATAAGAGTCACGGTTAATGAAAAAAAAACTTGATAAGGGTTTGTTATAAAGGAACATGATTAGTTATAAAGCAGAAGAAAATGAATTTATATCAGTCACAGTTTAAAAGGAGCTAGATAAGAGGCGTTCATGACTGATAAAGGAACAAGAGGATTAAAGTGGTGATACTGCGATACTTGGGGAAACCACACACGGGAAACTGAAACGTCTTGTAATGTAAAGTTTCTTTCTTTATTGGCAAATTAATGTACATTATGGAGGATGAAGAAAAGTATTTTTTTTTCGAATGGCAATGTTTAGATAAAAATTATCCACCAAATAACGAATATTTTAACACAAAAACAAGATTTTAGTGTGTATTTTTGGAGCTTATATTCTGCTTTAAAGTAGAGAAAAAGTTGACAGATGCAAAAGGTTATATTTTATGGAGATACATGCCCAGAGGTTATTTTCCAGTGGATTCAGCAGTTTATGAAAAAGTCTTAATGGACTCTAAAACATGCTATATTAATAGAAAAAAGGCCACATCAGAGCAACAGTAACCTCGATGGAGGGTAACGATGGAGTTTATGTGAACCATTTCACACAAGGGAATGCACTGAGGTTCAGGACCTCTTTCATTCTCCACTGCCTCAGTAATGGTCAAACATGTGCTAATGAGAAAATGTTGTTCTTTTCCTCTGTAGGAAACCAAGCATGCTCTCTGGCATGGAGTGGAAATTACACAACACCCTAATATACCGTTTCAATTGCAGGATGATGTGCAGACATCCTATAGAGAACACAGCAGGCTCAATAGAAGGAGATACGGTTTTATGGCGAGAGGAGGGACTGGGGAGGGCAATAGGGATAAAGGGTAGAAGTAAGAAAGGGGAATAAGCAGGCTGTGGTGTCAGATGGAGCAGGCAGATGGTTGGAGGATGCTTTTCTCATCAGCCTGGTGATAGCGGTGAATCCTCAATCACTAAATCCAGAGAAATCCTTAGCAGTCGCTTTTATCCAAAGCGACTTACAATTCAGATCACATTTCTACAACGCCTATGGGAGCAATTTTTGGGGTTAGGTGTCTTGCTCAAGGACACATCGAGATGCAACTAGCAGAGCCGGGGATCGAACCGTCGATCGTCTAATTGAAGGATAGCCCTGCTATCCACTTGGCCACAGTATTATCAAGCAAATGTTTCAAACGTGAAAGTCATCTGTGAGTGATATATTATATATGAAATCATTAGACTGTTCATATGCACTGCTAATATACTCTTGTAGTTCGTCAAGGTGGAGGTAGTTTAGACAATCTTTAGTGAAGGAGTTTAGTCCTGTGGTTCCCAAACTGAGGATCAGGCCCCCATAGATGGTCAGAAGAGACATCTGAAGGGTTGCGAGATGATTAATGTAACAGCAATGAGGAAACAATGAATTTAACTTCAGGGATTTTCTCTAACGTTTGCTTTTTTTGTGCAAAATATTGGATCATTTACCGATTTGGGCCTTGCATAGTTATTTAAATCAAAAAGTTTAGGGAGGAAATCTCTCTTTGGTCGAACTGCTAACAACTCATAGACATCTGAAGCGCACGGCTTGATGATCTGGAGCTGCTGTCAGCAATGATTATGCAATCTCCCGATGATGATGACATGGAGATGAGGTGGTGATGAGGTGGAGGTCGACAGCGGGGTCAAACTAAATGCTTCGGACAGATTTCTGTGTGTTGGGCGAGTGAGTTAATTGACGCAGAGAACCAGCCTGAAGTTGTTGCTGAGCAAGACACTACAGATTGTAGTCACTTTGTGACTCTTCTTTAGGTTTTTTAATCTAAAAGCTAACAGTTGCTGTATCATTGGCAGCTTTGAACTCTCAAGAATCAACGTGCGACTCCAAATACAAAGTCAGCATCAGCCGCGCTCGGTCTCTGATGAATCGTAGACGTTGGTCTTGCAATGTATTGAGTGCCACAGAATCCTGAGCGATCCATCGCATCGTGAGTGGCTCTGCGATTCCCACCCTAGTGGGTATGTGTGTTTCTGTCGGGCGGGTCGCCGACGTGATCACTACGCTGCAGCTGCTTGTTGACATCTTCACCATAGGACAGCCAAGAGCAGCTGCATGACCCCACAGAGAGACGGAGAGAGGGTGAGAGAAAGAGAGAGCGAGAGAGAGAGAGAGGGTGAGAGAAAGAGAGAGCGAGAGAGAGAGAGAGGGTGAGAGAGAGAGGGGAGCTTAGGTCATTGAGCCAAACCTTTAAGTCTCTCTCCCTTTTCTGTGTATGTCTCTATTTGTCCCAGCCTGTCTCTCTGTAGCACCCACAAACATTTCCTGAACAAACAGAATGAAACTCAAACTTTGGAGAGTTTATCTTGGGGCCCTCACACACACGCCGCCAAAAATACAGCGTGGGGAGTAGATTGTAGCCATAATTGTGGTTCAGTCAGTCTGAGGTGCACTCAACCAACAAGGATTACTTTTTACTTTCTCTCTCACACACACACACACACACACACACACACACACACACACACACACACACACACACACACACACACACACACACACACACACACACACACACATACATACACCTATTTACAACATGCTGTATATTTACTATACATGCACACGTGCACAGAGTGTCTGAGTCTTACTGTGTGACCAGACACGCTGATATAAGTATGGCTAAGAAAACTCTGTGTGTGTGTTTGTGTGTGTGTGGGGGGGGGGGGGGGGGGGTCGGAGTGGTCTGGCCAAAACCACAAAGCCGGGGAAGCTACTGCTGGTACAGACGGACACATGCAGGCAAACACACACACACACACACACACACACACACACACACACACACACACACACCTTCCTCCATCTGTCTACTTAGCGGGTCAATCATAACCGCATTCAGGCAGAGAAAGACAGAGAGACTGAGAGCATCTGTGTCCCTGCTGGGACCAAAAACACGTTCACATCCTCACCATGTGAACTGAGCTGGTCTGAACCAGATTATACTGGACTGAAATGGGATTGTGTTGAACTGGACTGGATCATGCCGGTCTAAAACTGCTTATGCGGGATTACTGGATTAGACAGAACTGGATTATAGTCGACACATCAAGACGATAGTGGAGTGAGGAATTAAAATACACTGAATCAGATTCTACTGAATTGAACCCAGTTTTACTGCGCTGGCATGCATTTTAGGGGAATTACTGTTAATTGAATTTGAATGGTGGAAACTAATTAGTGCAAGAGGCAGAGCTCAGCTCAAGTATGTCTGTCCTTTATTTTCCATTTCACTCATTCAGTTTGTTTTGTCTCCACAAACACTGTAGTGAAGTAAAGTCACAGTGTTTTCCACAGGATTTCGACTATGTTGGGTGGATTTCGGACCCCCTCCGAGGGGATGGGTGTACATTTTGGACGCTTTAAATGTAAATGCGTCAATCTGGTGCCCTGTGAGAGCAAAATGAAGAGACTAGATCTACGAGATCGTTGTGCTCAAACAATGTCAAATATGAATTGATAATAAAAATAATCATTACTTGCAGCCCTACATTATACAGATTAAATGATAAATCAATTAATGGTACCCCAAAAAAAATGTTCATTGCAGCCCTGGTGCAACTAGATAGGGTTTATGCAGTTCGCTTGTATCAGGCCAAACAAAAAACTCATTTCTGATGAATTCAGTTGAGTTAACTTCTTTCATTCCTGTGTGTATTTATTGGGCAGCGAGGAGGCTTATAGTCTGATGAGATTCTATGTCTTCCTTATCGTCAGTGAACCCCATGAAAACAGCAAAACGAGCAACGCATTCATTCTAACAAGTATTTTCAAAGCTTTCTCCTCTGTGCCACAGAGTGAGTGGGTTAAAACACACACAATGGTTGTCGTGGAGCAGGACATTAAATCCCTACTCAGTTCCTGACCTTCAGAAAGCTCAAAAGTTCCCCACAGGGATCAATAGAGGAGCGTATCATCATCTGACATTACATTGGTTTAGTTCATTATACTTCTTCTGGGACGGTGCTGTGAAATACACACACACACACACACACACACACACACACACACACACACACACACACACACACATAGGGAAGCCGCAGCCCTGTGAGCACAGACCAGACTGGCTCCAAATGTCTCTCTCACACACACACTCACACACACAAACACACACAGATGTCTGTAGACCACCAGTGGGACTCCAGACTACTCCACCTGTCCACTTATGGACCACTAGTAGCTAATGGATCACTGTCCATCGATGTGTGCCAAATCAACATTGACACGATTGGAAAACCAATCAAAACAAAACATTCTTTATCTGCATGTGTGTGTGTGTGTGTGTGTGTTTGTGTGTGTGTCTCATGAGCCACATGCCAGTCATAAGATTCAATTATGGAAAACAAGAAATCTTTATTCACAATTGACAACAGCAACACTCACAAACATCTGCAGGGTTCAGAGCCATCTGTTGTTACAGACTGCTCCATCAGCCCGGTGAGTGCGAGTGTGTCGCTAATGCCACATATCTTCCTGTTAGACATAAACCATTGTCCTCTGAATGTGTGTGTGTGTAAGAGAGAGAGAGAGAGAGAGTGTGGTTTCTGAGAGTATGTGCAGCTTGTGGCTGGGAATGTAGCCTGTCTGCGACTAGGAATGTCAGTCAGCAGAAATTCTTTGCTTTATCATAGTGAGAATACTTACACACACAATCACGCTGATTACTGTCTCCGCCATATGGAGAAAAAATATAAAACTATGGAGAAAGAGGGAAACATTAAACCATGAGCCGTCTACAAAATAGATGCACTGTGACAGTTCTGGGAGGATTCCTGGAAAGATATTCAACCCTGCAAGCAGCAGGGTGATAATGGATGGCATTTACTCTCAAATCAATGTGTTTTATATTTTTGTGACTTTTTTTTATGTATGACAATGCAGAACAGACAGCTGGAGCAAAATGTTGGCACCCCAACAAGAATACCTCTAAATCAGCCAATAGGATAAATAAGTAAATGGATGTCTTGATACTGTTCATCAAACAAGGGATTCACCCACAGAAACTTTATCCTCAAGAATATTCCAATCAAAGTGTCCCACACTCTTCTGTGAGTCAAGATCATGTAATGACTTTATGCTCAAAGGTGGAGCTCAATGCTAAAGGCCTCGCAAAGTCACACTACATGCTACTAAAAATGTATTTTAGCTGGTTTAGGGTGTTACATGAGGTCATTCATTCAAGTAATGGCTGTGATGCTGATTGTTTGATTACACACGAAAGAGTTGGGCCTGCCACAAACACTTATTATACTGATGAATCTATCAATAACGGCTGCAACACTGTTGATTGCTCTCTTGAGTAATCGTTCGGCCTGTATGTCAGACAGCAGTGAAAAAAGACTAACCTTAGGTGACCTTAAAATAACGCTAAGGATGTTCAATTGACTGTCACGTTTGAAAAATGACAACCATAAAATCTGCATATTTGAAGCCTGAACCAGACCAGTTTGTCACTTTTGCTTGATGATGACTGAAACAATAAATCAAAAACATTGCATCATTGTAGAGCGAGATTTTAACTTGATTTGTTGCATATCATTACAAATCGCTCTCCCTCTCTCTCCCTCTCTGCATTTCCTGTCTAACATTCAATAAAATGCCTGAATGTGAATGTATTTAGGTGACAAGTACTTGTTAGTATAGGAGTGTTAGTATCATGTTGGATGTTTGGATTTACGTTTCTTCTGCCCTAAATTGAATTCTGTATTCAGATGGTTTTCAACCCCGACAAGAAAATAAATCTGGGAGCAGACTAACAACTTCCAGTTTTGGCATGGAAACAGACAATCTGGAAGTCATTAAATGTGAGCAGAAACAGCAGCTACAGTATCAGCAATTGTCAACAAAACAATAGGCTTGGCCTTAAAAAGCCCGCATCAGCTGACTACTGCTATGTGTGTGTGTGTGTGTATGTGTGTGCACGAGTGTGTGTTTCTGTATGCATGCACGGAGGGACATGAGTGACTTATCTGGGACGGGGACATCACAGGGAACAACAGCGGTAGAAATTGAATTTTCTGCTGGCGATAGAGGAGCGAGCGAGAGCGTGACTGAATAGGTGCGACTGCAGAGGTTTTCCCTTCAATACAGCCAAGATCATACAATGCACAGAAGAACAGGCCGCCAGGAAAAAGCCTTCCTGCTGACATTGTTTTATGTCTTGAAGAGTGTGTGAGAATATGTGTGTGTCTAAAGCTGCAGCAGCTGAATTCAGCAGATATAAAGGAGCACTGTAGTGTCACTCAAAACCTGAGGGAGAGAACAGAGAGAGAAAAGAGAACAAAGAGGAAAGATGACAATGGGGCACAGCACAACTGGAGAGTGGACATTCGTCAATTGAAGAGGGTCGCTGCTATTGTACAATGTGAACTCTTCTTTTTTTTAGCACTTATACACTGTAGGGTGTATTTTGATTTCGTGTTCTTCTTCAGTCATCATGAAGTGTAACTCAACTCCTGCATCGCTGCACTGAATCATAAAAGGCATCAAAGCTGCTGTTGGACTGCTCTCCGGACGGGTGGAACTTTCAAGCACGCTGCCCAATCCAGTGATGTCACGGCAGGTGTTGTGCATTAGCCATCTAAGGCAAAACACCTGTTGTAGCATCACTGTTTGGGATGCGGCCACAAGTGCTGCATGTATGACGAGGACCATATGGGGTCTGGAGCCTCTCCCATCATGCCTTGGACAATGGTTAGAGGACATCCATAGACACAGAGACCCCCATCCGAGGGTCAGTTTACATTTTACAGTCAGGGTGGGTCATCAGCATGGACCACTGGCTAATCGCTGGTACATTTTGAGAGTGTTGAACCTATTGGCCACTGTGGGCTGTAAGTATATTTTCCCGACATATTTTTAACTCTGCTGCAGTGATGCATCACAACTTAAATTTAGACCACCACGGCAAAACATCCTGAACTCAAAATACAAAATAAAAAAAAACCGAGCCTCTGAGAGACAAAGCAGTGTCTCTTCCCACGAGTGTGAGACACTTGCCAGCTTCACAAAGATATGTAAACACACGAGTAGCGAGAATCCAAGACCGGTACTGTTGTTACATCCTAAAATGATTTTTCTTCGCCCCAGTAATCACTCTTCAAAGTGTATACTGAGGATATCTATCTGGGGTGTTTGGAAAAGCTAGAAAAAAAAAGAAAATGCAGATTTTTCCGCCCAGAAGTTTGTGTAGGCACGACAGTTTTTCGCAACCACTATTTCATGCTTTTGCAGCAGTTTGCAGCATCACTCGGGTTACAGTTTCAAAGCACAAACAGGGCACAGTTATGTTATCGTATGGTAATGATGCTGAAACAGACGACTCAAAGTTATTTTTGGAAAGAAGCTGAGGGTCTTGATGGTGATGTCGGTCTACATGTTGGTATCATCGTTGCTGCAGGTGTTCCCACATTCTCAGTGTGTGTGTGTGTTAGGGGGCTGGTGTTAGGTAATCATGGTAACAACCACATCGGCTCTTCTCATTCCCCGTAAAAGCAGAGCTCTCCCACCACGATGTACTGACAGTTTGCTAATGGAGAGGGGAGAGCAGCTTCTCTTGAGAGGAAACTTGTCCGGGCTGTGCAGTGCTGCAAGTTGGAATACAGATGCAGTGCAAATGTGCTTCCAAGAAAAAAGGACGTCTGTTTTTGATCCCAATGCTAGACTTACTAAAAAATTCATAGGCAAAGAGAAGCAATTTCATTTGGAATCTATATAATAAGCACATCTGCGACTACGTGCATTGCTATGTCAGTCTGGTCAAAATGGGAATGAAACAACCTCTTTATACGTTTTTACTGTTGCGTAAACTGATAATTCCTCTAATAATCTTAAATTGCTCCTGAAATAATAATGGATTTCCTTTAAGGAATTATGGTTTTCTAGTCTACAGGTTAAAACTATATTGTGATTACACATGCATAGCTTCAGGCCTTACTCTTGTCAGACCTGTTGGAAAGAAACAACTGCAAACACCTCAATAACCTGACGGCGCTGGATGAAAACAAAGAAGTATGAGTCCAGTGGTCCTGATGATTTTTTTATGCTGGCAGACAGTTTGATTTCTAAAAGAACACAGACTTGCGTGAGGCTATTTTTCAACAGCCTTGCGCGGCAGGATTTGATCGAAAGAACCACAGTGAATCAGGCTTGGATAACTCTGACAATTAAAAGCACTGAAATGAGTGACTTTAGATAAACACATACCTGCTGCCTTCAGCTCAAAGGGAACGCTTCATTGCCAGAAACAATGAAACAATGCTCTGAACTCTGCCTTCCTTGACACATTGCCTTCATCAAACTGTGATAAAAAACGTTGTTATTTCTCTGTACAATCACATGTTTCAACCGGGTGCTTCTGCAGCTAGTTAGTTAAATGAGTCACCAAAATACGGAAACAATCACCGGTGCTGACATTACCCCAATTTTCACTGTTTAAAAATACAAACAAAGATGATTTATATAATCACAACAATGAGAACTGGCTGATCAAAACGTTATTTTTCCTCACACAATGCCTTGTTTTGCAATAGCATTGAAAATATATTTCTTTATAGATTTTGTAAGACACAAAAGGCACTTGTTCAGTGTCTTCAAAACCTTGAGTTGTCTTCCTATTATGGCAGCGACATGCATTGATTTTGAATTTACTCCAAGGGATCTGTGAATACCTGTATGTATATATATCAATTTAACAACAGTGCTTCATTATTTTCATTACCAGGAAGCACAATGTAACTGAACAGAGCTGGGATACTGGGAACACTGGGGCAACGGAGTGAGCGGACGCATTGGAGGAGGGGGAGACGGAAAGGCGGAGCGTGCTGATGAAGAGAGAAACGGGGTTAATGTATGAAAGAATGCATTTTCAGAGAGGAAGAGGGAAAGCCATGGCTGCAGGCTCTGACACTGTCCCAGTTTTACTACTGTGCCAGTATCTCCTGTGGCTCTCCAGCACATTTCCACCCAGTTGATTAATGCTGCCATCACAAACCATCGTCAGCCTCTTTGAAGACCGGGAAAATAAATAGATGATGCACATGAATTTCCTGTTCAATGCTGCACTCAGTGTTCACCTAGTATAGTGTTGATTGCCTGAGACAAACAGTTCTGGAACATGATGGCGTGACGGTGGAACTGGGCCATGACGGCACGCTGATGCTCACGTTGGTCTGCGACAGATTCAGTGTATTGTTGGACCAAACGGCTTCATGAAAGCTGAAATCAAAGCATTTTGTGTCGGTAATTTCTGTAAAAGTCACACTTTCATTGTATCAAAGGTATGTTTATTATAGTTTAACTTTTTATTCATCACTTCTTATGAGCAGAAAAGATATTGGGCATACTATGAGGTTTCCCGTTGGCAGCGATACGCAGCTTGTGCCAGACAACAGCATGATGACCAATGGTGTTTTAACCGAGCCGGCAGGACCGGGCGAAGGAAGCGCGAGACGAGTTTGGACTTCGGCCAGCTGTCTGAGGACTGATGAGCAGGATGAATGGAGAGCTGAGTGGAGAAGTGGCTGCTATCATTCCCTAGAAGTCTCTCTCCAAGACGACAAACATCCCTCAGAGACGAGATGGGAGTGATGAAAGAGGGGGAGTAGAGAAGGGAGACACATGAATGAGATGACAGAGATGCACAGCGGCAGAGCAACACACTGAGGGCTTCAGTGTTCCGAGAGAATACTAACTTTTTGTGCCAGTTGAATACTCTAAAATGATAGATTATTGACTCACATTGTTCATTGTTAAATGTTCGCCTGTGTTTGATTACTAGATTTGATAGATTATAGATTTTGCACTGTAATTGGCTATGCTTTAAAGTAATATGCAAGTTTGCATTTTCTGTTAAAGGGGTACTTCAGTATTTTTACTGTACACATGAAGCTCAGTGAAAAATAACACTGATGATGTCAGCTAGTTTTGTGGCTGCCAGAGACATCAATACCTCTCAATACTGGACTATTTAAAAAAATGGTTGTCCCCATTTGTCACTTAGACATAAACAGGGGGAAATAGAATCCAGTCTGAAAAATACAGACGTCACCACTAAACATTAGAATGGCCGGCGGTCGCTGTATACCTAAAGCCGCCTACGGGTAACATGCACCTGTTATTAAAATGCATCAGTCCTGAAACCTCCCACCATCAGACTGTTCTTCAATGCAGTGAGCAAGTCTTATGTGTGATTTACAGTCATGAATCTCTTTGTCATGTCCAGAGGGAAGGTATGATTTATGACGCAAAACACCCAAAATGAATAGCGCCAAAATGACTGCATTCTCAATAGCAGTACGTTTTACCCGCTGGCACTTGTAAGTATGGCTTTTTTCTTTAAATCAAATTTGGCTTCATCTTGAGAATTTTGAACAAAAGCGGTGTTAATACACTTTTAGGGAAGATCACAGACTTGGGGTCTTTAACTAAGTTGTGCTTTCTTCCAGCACAATGCTTTTCTGGTTTAGTTAGACTTTTAAATTACATTTACAATGCAGTACATATGAGCGTGCTTTTTCTCTGTGCTGCTTTCCTCTCTTCTTGTCATGATGTATCATAGATCTCCGTTTTGCAATATTCTTCATCATGCCGTGTGGCCCATGGTAGCACTATCATGGGGAAAGTATCCTTTATGACACCCTCTCTACAGTATATCGAGGATATTGTTAAGCACAGCCTTTTTGGCCAGTATGTCACTCTCAGGCTGTGAGACGAAGGAGGAAGAAGTAGAACGATAGATGATGTTGAGCAGAAGTTGAGAGATTGATTCTAGTTTGGAATTACAGCAGAATAATAACTGTGACATCTCGATCTGTCTCCCCGGAACGACAAAGCATATGAGTCACACAGGGTAACTTACCTGCACTTCCACATATATTCCCAAATACCCACACACACACACACACACACACACCTTCACACAAACAGAACCAAACACCAGAGTTGCTCATATACAAGAAAGGACTGTTATTTTGTTGTGGTTTGGTCATTTTAGTCAGAGCCGCTCCGGGCTGAACATGACTCAACACTTTGTCTGTGCAAAAAAAAGGCCCTTAAAACAAAACAACCACCGACTAAACGAGTTGATGAAGTGGTGTGTGTTGTGTGTGTGATTCATTTCCATTAGCACCCTTTTTTGCAAACTTTAAACGAGCTACTTCTCTGACATTAATTAGGGCAGTGTGAATACTGTTGCCATTTCCTCAGGTTAAATGACTAAATGGGACTGCAAAGTAGCCCATTCTGACAAACTGTGAGGCAGTACATTTTCTTTTCTACCCAAACAACGTGTGTTGTCAGGTTTGGACCTATTCCCACCCACAGAAAGTCAAACAGTTAACATTAAAGGAACAAGTTATTGCTATTCGTCATGTGGGAGCACACTTATAATGTCCAAAATGCTGATTTACACTATAAACGAGAAGATCTTTCTGATATTGGTGTATATTTGATGTAAATCACAATATGGCATGTTGTATTTACAAAGCAAAATGGAAAACTGATGTTGATTGTGTTAAATTCTTATGTACTACACAAGATAAAACCGCTCCGCAGGATCATAGCATTATGATACAATTCCAGCAAAAGTTAAGATAGAAAAGCATTGATTTTAATTCCATTTTGGGAGATATTGCAGCAAACAGAAGTAAAGTTGGTGAGTCACCAGCAGCCAATGCTTCCATTTGCCACCATTGGCAATAGTTGTACTGATACATGTAACGCCTACACATAAAGCAGTTGACTATAAAGTGTTATCTGCAGGTGGATGTGCTAAGCACCTTACACCAACAGCACCTTACACCTCACACATGTGCTCCTTCTCAGAGTTTCCCATTGAGGAGCTCACATGCTGGTCCACACTTACAGGCTCCCTGAGGAGGGAAGTGGCCACAGTCTCTGAACACGAATGGCACCGAAACTGTTGTAATTTCACTGAACTACATAGAAAAAAAACGAATTAGTTGCTTACACAGCAAGAGTGCATTTGTTCATCAAGAGAAACATTCATACAGTCTACCCAGGTGTTAGATCTTTGGCTCCTTCTGTGTAGTACTTTTTACACCTTGTGGTTTAAATGTACAACTTGTCTCTGTTGATATGTCTCATCACCTTCTCCCGCTCACTTTCCTCCTCACTAATTGCTCTCTCTGTGTGTCTTAAAGGGACACTGAATAACAAGAGTGAACAGGTCATAGGTCAGAGACGTAGTGGCTGTGTAACATCGAGCAGTCGGCTCATTGTCTCTGGATAGAGTGAAGCTTTTCACATCTAAGAGCAGAGGAGCTTGATTGTCCCGGTGTTTCCACTGTTCCCAGTCTAAACAGAACACAGCCGGACGCAGTTTGGTATTTGACCTCGCTGCGCTCTCTGCTTATAAAAAATCCCTGTCCTGGAGGGAGAAAGTTGCCAGATCCTTTTTATACACGCACACACACACACACACACACACACAAATGCACATACCAGACCCCGACAAAAATGCACGACACAACTGCGTCTCGGCTTTTACATTTTCCTTCCAACTTTTCCTGCACATTCCCTTTGCTTCAAACATACTACCATGACCAACTACACACCCCTTACACACACACACACACACACACACACACACCACCCTCATTCTAAAACCTCAAGTCAAGCTCTATAAAGGTTTCGAAATTGTTCCTAAAAACATAAAGCAGCCAAAACAACACATGAGGATTTATATGCATTCTGTGTACATAATGAACACAAAGCACATTCATTTCTAAGTACACATAGAAACCACCACGCCAACATGCATATGCCAATCTAAATATGCACACATAGCATTTATGCGTAAACAAAGTACACACACATACACACACAGCCAGGAATGGATGTTTGGCGAGGACGTCAGAATGGAAAGCTGATCACAGTTGTACTGCAGCCATGAGCGCTGTGGATCAGAGTGTGTCCCGAAATAACCTGAAATGTTTTTATGTGACCCCCAAGAATTCATATGCATGCAGCACACATTTCAGAATAATGTATTAATCCTCAGTGAGTGGAAGTGAAGTGACAAAAAACATCTTAATTACAATACCACAAACAATATTCCTCTAGTCACAATTTGTTACGAGTCATGAGTTTATGGTGAACATATGGTCGTCTACAAGTCCTGCAATAATAATCCTCTGGTGTTCATGTTCCTGCTCCTATATTATAAATGTTAAATATGCTTTTTTTAAAGAGCAAATTATTACATCACAAATCCTTTAAGAGGGCCTGTACTACCTCAGAAAGTTCATTCAGTCCTTTCGGCAAAGTGTAAAAAAAGAATGATTTCACAAAGATCTATAAACACTGTTGGTGACGAATGGAAGTCGAGAGCTGTGAGAATGAACAGCAGGTCGATGGAGAGGAAGACCTGTATTTGCTGCCATGTTTCCAAATTCTCTTCAGATGTGTGTGTATTTATGTATGTGTGTGTGTGTGTGTGAGTGTGTGTGTGTGTGTGTGTGTACACTGATCTCTCTTCTCTACTCTCGCCAAGAGTCTGTTTCCTGCCAAGTCTAAAGTGGGTGGCGGGTGCATTTCAACATCTCTCCATTACAGAGAAAGATGAGGAGGAGGAGTAGGTGGAGGTGGAGGATTGAGGAGGCATTTCGGCAACAAGACAGGAAGGAACTGTAACGTCTCACCACACAGGCAACAGGCATATATACACACACACACCTGCACTGCCTGACACCTGGAGAAACCACAGTGTGTTTCCATGAATCCCCCCGAAGAGAACCGTTTCACTTCTTCAAGCACATCACCGGTGGAACCTCATCTGTTATCACAACGGACACACACATTACAGCATGCTGCCGGAGGAGTCAGCCGAAAGTAAAGCTATACCCGGAGTCACAAACTATGACTCGTAACACTTTTCCCTACATTGTAGAAGACTGTTTAAAGCTGCTTGGGGGCAATTTTACACATTGACCCAGATGGCAGAGTCCCAGGGGGGGGGGGGGCAACTCTGGGTTGGTCTGAATGGCGCTCGTTTCATTAGCCAGACAACATGAAATGTGATGCAAGGGCAGAAGCTGTGACTTTCCCACCAGGAAGTGGAACACGAACGCCCACCCACGTCGGACAGGATTATAGATGGTGCACTAATTACGGGGTTGTTGCATCATTGCTTTCTCACTTGTCTGAGAAACTGTTTACTTAAAAACATTAATTTTAGTCGGTGACTCTGGTGACCCACAACGTGAAGCTAATTCTATCGTAGCACCTCATCCAGTCGCTCTTAACAAACAGAGCTGTTTAAGAATCTGGCGATACGATAAGTATCACAATGCAAGGGGTTATGAGTCAATGAATTGCAAAACTGTTTGAATCTAAACTGTCCTGGTAAAGAACACACCGCCATATGCATAAAGTCTTGGTTAAAAAACGTTTTTACGCAATAAAGACCATCCCTGTAACATCCCATGTCATAGCACTACCCTTTGTGTAATCTGAGCCACTGTCTGCCATGAATCTTTGCATGTAACCTATTAATTAAAAATTGATAGAATATCACGAAAAGTAATATTGCGATGCTGAAGTGCATTGATATTTTCTTAAACCCCTGTAGTGTAGAATTGTTGTAAAATCTCATTCACTCGCTTGAAGTCAAGTGTGAATTTGAAATCACAAACTCTTAATAATTGAATCTATTTTGCATAATTTTTTATCTTTCAAAAGAGGATAAAACAGTTTTGGATATAATTGTTGAAGCAACGTCCAGGCTTGGGCTTCTGAGTGGGCAGTTGCCATCACAGTGTTTGACTGAGTCGTTAGGAGACACGCTGATTCAGACACGCTTCATCGCCCTGTATCACCTATGAATACTGATGTTGGTATTGATGAATGAAGATGTTTTTCTCCTTTTTTCAACAAGGCCACACACATCTTTGGAGATGTGGCATTGGAGACATTTGGGAAGACCTCTATTGCTGTTTGTATTCCACTCGCAAAGTGGAAGCTAGTTAGCCTAGCTGCTAACGTTAGCAGATGCTATGTAGCAGTGGCTTGCAACTACCTGTGTGGCTGCTGGAACTTAAGTTATATTTTGAATATTATTTAGAGATCAATCATATTGCCACTACAAACGTTGTATGTATGGCACATGGAGAACAAAAACATATAAACTATTATCATTGCAGAAAAATAACAACATGTGTCGGCCTATGTCTTCTTTCTGGTACGGATCATTTTTACCACACAAGTCCACAAGTCAAAATTAAACGCCAAGGATATATAGAATGAATTTTCATTTCAAATTCAACCTTAAAATATGCCACCATCCCTCTGTCTGAAATGTACTTGCATGACCAAAGGCCACTAACATCTCACCCTCATCTCCATAGTAACAATAGGACCAGGAGTGAGGGGGTTAACCCTTAACCTAATGTGTGTCTGTGTGTGTACGTGTGTGTGTGTGTGTGTGTGTGTGTGTATGTGTGTGTGTGCTCATGAGTGTATTTGTGCAACTGGGGGATGGGATTGACGGGATTCCACCCGTATACCCGTGGGAATGGCAGTCAAGCTCCAAAGCTTGTCTAGGCTTTAACACCTATTACAGATCAACCCCCCCAAACTAAACAACACACATACACGCCATCTCATTACACCATCACCAGGGCTGTAAGCTGCCCTCGACCGCCACCCTGCCTCCATCCATCAATCATCTGACCCACCGTCTTCCATCTCCGTATCTGTACGAGCGGGATGATGGAGGGGCTGAGGATGAGACTAATGCGAGATGACATCACCCGGATTCAGGGCAACACGGACACAAAGAGTTAGAGCAACACTGATGTGAACAGAAAGAACATACGAGGGACATGTGAGCTGGTCAGGTGACGGGAAGATTTTGAGTGGTCGGGATTGATCTCCTTCTGCACTAAAGGGAGGAGGTTCGTTCACTTTGACATTACAGATAAGATAAGATAAGATAAGATAATCCTTTATTAGTCCCTCAGTGGGGAAATTACAGGATTACAGCAGCATCGCTCACAAGTAATAAATGAAGATAAAAAATCAAGTAGTATAAATAGACTAAACAATAAACAGTAGTAAAAAAAAAATATGACAGTAAAGAAGAATACAAAATATACCAGTATGTACAGACGGAGTAAAAATGTGAAATGTAAGATAATACTTAAACGTATTTGATATTGCACGGGATTGACAGTAAAGAAGAATATTAAATATACCAGTATATACAGGCGGAGGCAGAGTAAGATGTAAAATGTAGATAATACTTAAACGTATTGGATATTGCACAGGATTGACAGTAAAGAAGACTTAAGTATACCAGTAAATACAGACGGAGTAAAGTGTAAGTGTAAGGTAAATACTTAAACGTATTTGATATTGCACGGGATTGCACGGATTAGGTATTGCACCAGGTGAATGAATTAAAGTGTTCATGGTGTTCAAGTGTTCATGTTCAGTCCAAATGTTCGTGTTCAAAGTGTTAGTGGTCTCCCGAGAGCAGTTGTTGTGCAGCCTGACAGCAGCGGGGGGGGGGGGGGGACAAAGCTGTCTTTTGATTGTGATTCAAGATTAGCGTGGTTAGCAGCAAAATATTTAATGTTTCTAAGTCCGCGACCTGCAATAGACAAATTAAGTTTCACCACATGCTTATTTTACCAGGTCTTTACATCTGTACCAAGACATGTATTGGTAATCATATTTGGCCCAGCCCTTGCCGTCATCCTCTGTTTACCCCCATACAATTCACTAATTGCCAGTGAATCCATTGAAAATGTGATTTAATTATTCCTGTTTGTAATGTATATTTAGTTCCATCCTGTACTGCAAGAGAGTAAAAAGTGGCAGCATGTGTATGTGTCTGTGAGTGTGTGTGTGTGTGTGAGTGTGTGAGTGTGTGTGTGTGTGTGTGTGTGTGTGTGAAGGGAAGCGTCCTTATGTGGTAACACTAAAATTAATTACAGTAAGTTCTCTTCACACAAACATCAGAGAAAAAGCTAGAAGAAGATGAGAAAGAATGAGTAAAGAGCGACGGAGGAAAAAGATGTGTTTGTGCATTTGCATGTTAATTCAACAATCTGGGTTGAAAAAGGTTGAGAAGGCAGAGAGAGAGAGAGAGAGAGAGAGAGAGAGAGAGAGAGAGAGAGAGAGAGAGAGAGAGAGAGAGAGCTCTTACACACGCAAAGAGAGAGAAATGTGTCCAGAGAGATACTCTCAGACTTGACAAGATGAATTATGTGTGTGTGTGTGTGTGTGTGTGTGTGTGTGTGTGTGTGTGTGTGTGTGTGTGTGTGTGTGTGTGTGTGTGTGTGTGTGTGCGTGCTTGTACAGTGTCAGGCCTTCGTTCAGTATTTATGAAGTGAGGGGGTAATGACTGAGAGCTTGTTGTTTACTGCCGGAGATCGCTGGTTTGAAAAACGAATGAATGTGAATGAATGAGTGTGCACGTCTGGGTGTGAGCGTGTGTGTTTGTTAAATGCAGAAAAAGCGCGTTCTCACTCGCACGTATATTATTGTAAAGGTGTGGGAGGTATCACGAATACAGTGACGATCGCTGGAGCTGTCGAGTGTGTGGCTGTGTGTATTTCTATGTTTGTGGGGACCCAACTGTATTTTAAGTGAGGATTTTTGGAAAGGTCAATCATATTTCTTCAAATATGTGGAACGATATGTTTTGAAAGGAGTTAGTTATTGAGGTTAGAATAAGGTTCATGTTAAGGTTAGGCGTTGTGTATGTCTTCTTACTGTAGTACAATATAACAAGTTCAAGGGATCATTACAGGGATTGGGAACAGACCCCACCGAATCTTTACACACACACACACACACACACACACACACACACACACACACACACACACACACACACACACACACGTGGGAATGACAGGGCAAAGCAACGTCTCAGGCTCGCAGGTAAATACAGGTGAGGGAGAAGATCATTAGTGATCATTAGGACACACTGCCTTGGTGGGAACTGGACAAGTGCAGTTTACAGAGAACATTGCAACAGGTTTGATGAGTATTTCGCAGTTTGACTGAACACATATTCGATTATTGATCAGTACTTGGGTGTCTGACAAGAATTGAATTCGATGTGACATTTTCATTTGTCAGAGCTCCAGAGTGCCATTACAGTGGTATATCTGATAGGAACATGGGGGGATTTACTGGATTCTTGTTCCCGTTTGAACATCGAAATGATCAAAATACATGAGTTTAATACTTTCAGCAGAGCGCTAAATAAATCTTGCACCCAGACACTTGTAAAAATCTATCCTTGACAGATGGATGAATAGAAAAACAGATCAGCTTCATGAATACCAAGCAGGAAGCTGTGTTAGTCACTAAGGTGGAAAAGAGAGACAACATAATCCATGAGTCCCCCACTCTTAAAGAACAACACATAGAGGACGTGTACCCGCCAAACCAGCACAGTAAAACCAGCTCCAGTAAAACATCTTACATCATGAAGCCCACCAGTGGCATTGGTATGGATTTGATTTCAATCAAATGAAAGAAAATCAATGCAAAAGGTTCATGATGAACTGTGGAACAATGAGATCATAACGGTGCACAATGACAAATGACTCGCAATCAAATACAGCGTTTGATACCAACATTCTGCATTGACAACTTCGACTATTTGATTGGCTGAACTGAGACTGGTTCCTGATGATCATCTTGTCCTAATCCGGCAAGAAAAACAAAACACTTGTTGCAAATGTATCCAGTCCCATTGTTCAGTTCCCACCACATTGTTACGTTGTTGAAACACCTCTTCGGTTTGCATACTATAGTATGTGTCTTCACACTGCTGTCTGTAAACAGGAGCAACAGGAGGAAAGTCCTCCCTGCAACAGCTGATGTCCAACACTGCAGCTGAGGGACGAGTGACATCAGCTGCTAACAGGCTCAGCATTTCTCCTTTGAGGTAAAAAAAAAAAGCTAAAAGCAAGACAAAAACAAATCTACCATATGATGCCAATATGCTTTACCCAGTAACCGATGCAGCACAGAAAACAACACTACAGGTCTGGTGAAAATCATTATCAACCCTGATCAACTCTAATTGGTCAAAGCAGAGAGTCTGCAACGGAGACGCAAAAAAAGCTGACTCAGCATGTCTGGCTCTTCTTCTATTTCCATAGCAACACATTCATCCTCATTTACAACCCTAATACATGACGTTGACTGTTCTGTTTAACCTGTGTGACTCCTTTAATAACTGTGTGTGTGTGTGTGTGGCTGTGCTACATTAGTGTGTCACTCAAAGTCAGATTTAACTCCTTTTGCAAGACCCCTGCTCTTTGGGTGAGGGGGGGCTGCACACACACACACACACACACACACACACACACACACACACACCACTGTTAGAGGAGATTAATTCACACTTTCATCACCAAGTCTTGGTCCCACGGGAGCCTCGAGGAGACTTGAGCAAAGTGACTGCGGGAGACTGCAGAGGGTAATGGGTTATAAGTGTGAGTGTGTGTGTGTGTGTGTGTGTCTGTGTGTGTGTGTTCCCTCTGGCAACAAAAGTTGGGAACAGAGTGAAGTGCTTTTCCCACTGGCTCCTAAAACAAACACAAACCGGCCTCCACTAAAGACGCAAGCGTGTACATTTCTGTGTGTGCCTGTGTGACCGTGCACGTGGTTCCATGATTGCATTCCTTTGCTGTAAGGTTCGCGCTCTTTCTGCCACACAACTTCTGAAATATCAAATACATTTTTCATTATGTCATGCAGAATTCTAATATCAAAACATGTTCTGGCCCTATAGCTTTTCCAGTGTGAGGACTGGCTGCTCTTCTCTGATTCACGACACTGTAAAGTTTCCATTTCAAGCTGGTTCCACACGTCCGTTTGGCTCTAGTAATAATAAGCATTTGTCTAAAAAGAAGAAGAAAAAAGAATCCTATATTGCAGCATGTCTCTTTTGTATGTGGGCTTTCTTTCTTCATGTACTGGGCATCAAAATTGCCCTGCAGGGACCGGTAAAGTTTATTGAGTGGATTGAAATGGAGTGTTAAGTGTTAGTGGAAATGTCACGGGGGGGTTTGGATTCCTGTTCATCGCCATGAATGAGTGACTGCTCACTGCTGCTGCACTCCATCACACCAAAGCGCTGCGCAGCTTTAATCAATGGCTATAGCTGGCCTGATAAGTCTTGCTGGACTGAGTAGGGGGGGTGAACGCGGGTGGCAACACCTTTGTTAGCCTGATTGTTCATCCGTCTTATCGGGAAACACCACTGAACTAAGAGAACAAGTTGCTGAGATGGGCGACGGCAACACTCCCAACTCTGAGAAATCTCGTTGCTTTTATAAACAACACGAAACATGAGCTCACCTGAGACAAATACTGTGTATTCTTCTCAACAAGTCACAACATGATGTAAGAAAAGCTGGCAGTGAGGCGAGCTGCATGTCTATTGTTTCTTCTGCAATGCTTTTTTTATTTTTTATTTCACATGAATCCAGTGTTTCTTTATGATATTGACACCTCCTGAAATGTGAAGAGCTGCTGGCATTTCTCAGTTACGAGTGTGTATTTGAGGATTTCTTGGCTGCTATCCAACAAAAAAGTTGACATTTCATCGACATGAAATATATATTCAAGGACCAAACACACTTGTCTACTGTGCATTACACAACACTACATGTGACATTATATATAATGTAAAAATGAATGAATGCACTGAAACAATATTTGAAAGGTATCTAGTAATTCATTAAAAATGTAAAGTTAATTGCAGACCTAGATTTCGCACCTCAATACTTCTTCTAGGAAATGAAACTGCAATAAATACAGGTATTTTTATCTCACCATTTTTCAAGATTTGTGCGTATAAGATCTATTCCAAATCTAATTCAAAATCTATTCAAAATGACTCCTGAACATTGTACGCAGCACAGTGATGCTGATGCGATCACATGTCCTGTCTATTTGCCACATTACAGCCACATT
Organism: Lycodopsis pacificus; assembly: GCA_028022725.1. NCBI lineage: Eukaryota > Metazoa > Chordata > Actinopteri > Perciformes > Zoarcidae > Lycodopsis > Lycodopsis pacificus. The sequence continues at coordinate 9,173,862 of CM051688.1, read as the reverse complement.
GTTCAACACGTCTTACATCAGGACCACAGACAAGCCAATGCATGGGGATGCACTGCATAGCACGTAAACAAGGCTCTCCATCCCTGATGAAAGCTCACACTGCTGCAGCCAGGACTGTGTGGCAACGACACAGTATCAAAGCTCAGGTGACCCGCTCAGGTCTGCCTCTCTTCCTCTCTCAGTTTAGTGTAATTATACCTCAGTGCAACACAGGAAAGACACCCTCATTATGAAACCAAAATGAGTGTTACATCAGGGAATATCACAGTGATAACTCAGCAAAACAATCAATAGAAAACAATACGCATCTGTAATCAAGCCACAGCAGTGCACTATTACTTTTCCATGTCCTATAATTTGGTCTCTGTTACCAAGTTTGTTCCATGATCCTGGTTATCAAACAATCTCTGCTACAATCAGTGTCACTGCGTGGAAATCCAGAGCGCGCAGTCTATACATTTGCATCTGTGTAACCAGACAGCAGCTGGATATGTCACGCTGAACACACTGTTCCCCATTCCCAGCAAACATCAGAGATGAACATCTTCCACTGCATCCTGCTGCTACAGGCTATGTTACTCGGCAGCAGCGTGCAGAAGAGGCAATTTTAAAGTTGTTATTGTGTTCTGTGTACAGCCTACGGGATGGAAAATGGGCTCCTGGCTGTTCGGACACTGTTTGAATGGTTTTGTGGGAAGTGTTTGTTTCATAAAAACGGTGAAACATTCAAACACTGTTAGCTGTGTTTGGTGATCTTTAGAGGGACACAGGCACATACGGATGGTGGGAAAGTAACCAACCTTGACAGGGGAGCTCCTGATGGCCACGGGCAGCTCTCTGATCGCACTGCCCGGGGGAGAAGCGCATATCCCGGCTGCGTACCCCTGCAGCGAGCCCCCGGCCAGGGACTGCCTGCCCCCGGGTCCTCCTCCTCCTCCTCCTCCTCCTCCGCTCCCTCGCTGCGGCCGCTGCTTAATGCCGTCCAGGAGGCGAACCAGCAGGATGTTCGCCGGCAGGTCGTCCACCCCGCAGTCCACCAGGATGCGGCACTCCGGGCAGCGGAGTTCGTTCCGGGAGCTGACGATGTTTTCCAGGCAGCGGCGGCAGAAGGTGTGCTGGCACGGCAGCACCTTGGCCGTGGTGTCCAGGCGCTCCAGGCACACCGAGCACTCCAGCAGATCCAGCAGAGACGAGGACTCGTCCATGTCCGCGGAGAGGGTAAGCATCTGGGCTTTCGTTTCAGTGTCCGTGGGGATGCCGCGGTGACTGGTTCGTGTACCGTAGAAATGAGCCGGGGGCACAGCACATTCTGGGAAGCGGACCGGCGGGGAAGCAGCCAGACGGACGCCCCGCGATACAGTCCCGCTTGCGCGTTGCACTAACGACCGTGTTGTGGATGTTCTCCGCTGTTCCGTAGGCTACCTCTAGCCGTCTCCCGCAACGTGTTTCTGTTTCTCGCTTTCTCTCTCTCTCTCGCTGTGTGTCTCCCCCTCTCTCCAGCAGCTGTGCAGAAAGCGGTGAGGTCACGCTCTCATCATCATCATCATCATCATCCGCGCGCCGATCAGAACTGCGGTGCGCGCTCACGCTCCAGAGCCAGATTGATACAGACTGGAAGAAAGGGAGCAAGAACGAGAGAGAGAGAGAGAGAGAGAGAGAGAGAGAGAGAGAGAGAGAGAGAGAGAGAGAGAGAGAGAGAGAGAGAGAGAGAGAGAGAGAGAGAGAGAGACCATGCAAACACACTGGAGACAGACAGGTCCACAGCCGCTGAGTTGTTGTCTCTCTCTCTCCTCACACCTCCACTCCCACTGGTTACTAAAGAAACACACACGCACTTTTCCTGACAGAGTTTTCCTGTCATCTCTCGCGCTCTCTAATACAAACTATAAGGCCTACACGTATGTTAGCCTCCCAGTTATAAAACTTAATAGCCTACATTTGGGCGTCAATTCACAAAATCATCAGGATATGTTTCATTTGAAGATTGAAGATTTAGATATGTGACCCATGTTTGAGCAAGATGGCACATTACTGTGTGTGCCTGCTTGGTTTAGTTCGCTTCCTATTTATAGCCGTATTTATAGACTTGGAATCGATGCATTGGCTGTGTCACCGGCGGACAGGCTCATCACCTCAGTCACTACGTCCAGCTGCTTTTGGGAAACAAATAGTTTTCTAGCGACGCCTGGTGGACATCAACTGATCTTGTTGTTTGCCCTGGTTTAAACAATTTAAATCTTCAAAAAGTTATCGCAATTTTTTCACCAAACATTTTCTGTATAGACTAGGCTAGACCATCATATTATAGACTACAAAGACTACAAAACACAAGATGCGATATTCAAATGTTCAAGACGAAGGTAAAACACTAAATACTGTCACGTGCTATGTGATGGACCCAACACAGGAGACGTAAAGTGTGTGTGTGTGTGTGTGTGTGTGTGTGTGTGTGTGTGTGTGTGTGTGTGTGTGTGTGTGTGTGTGTGTGTGTGTGTGTGTGTGTGTGTGTTGTTGTTTCTCAGCCGTGACTGCAGACTTGCTTTGCCTGTCCACCTGTTCAGACCTGCTCCTCTCTCACATTCAGCCCTAGAGGTGTAGGGAGTGATTGAGCCAAATGTGTGTGTGTGTGTGTGTCTGAGTGTGTATATGTGACACAGTGACGCCTTCCTGGGTGAGGGGTGGGCCCACTATTTACCACCCACGATGAAAAACAGAGGGTGGACTGCTTAGGCATACAATGAGGAAGAGGGTGTGTGTGTGTGTGTGTGTGTGTGTGTGTGTGTGTGTGTGTGTGTGTGTGTGTGTGTGTGTGTGTGTGTGTGTCTGTAACCCACAAGTCAGATACTGGAAACATTGTATGCTGTATTTCATTTCACAACAAAGTACCTAAGTCACAGTGTTGCAAAGGTTTTATTTTATTTTGGAATGAAAATATTACGCCATCAACACATTCTGTATAAATACTTTAAAGAGACTGGATGACGGTTTAAACTTTAGACTATGACAGTTGAAATGCATGTAACATAATGAAATGTGGCCAAGTGAATGAACTGAATTGAGAGTGAAGCGCTGAATAATTTACTCCTTCATTCCCTGTTTATGGTCATATGCGGTGTACAGCTATACACAAATCAAACCAGCACAAATTGAATATTTAGCGGCTGGAAGTGGAACCAGAAGAAGAGAAAAAAAAAACTTCTAAAATCAAGTGAAGGTCAAGTCCTTTGCAGCAGTAATGACTTGAAGACGCTTTGTGCTTTTTCAGCTCAGCTGCGAGATGAAGCTCTTCTTACATTTCATCTACGGAGACCTACCATTTCTCACAGGTTTCCTGTGGCTGCAGAACATCGCAATGCTGCAGTAATTCAGCCACTAAAAACGTGTGTGTGTGTGTTGTTGTTGTTGTCATGCCCTGATTTTGAATGCACTGGCACAGCAGCCCACAAGTGCTGGCAACAAGCCCTAATTCATGGTCTCTCTCTCTCTCTCTCTCTCTCTCTCTCTCTCTCTCTCTCTCTCTCTTTATCATATACCCACTCGTGTCTCATGCCCAGCGTGTTTCATCTGCTTAATACAATTCTCCACAGCCAATGATTCAGAATTAGAGGGGAACTGCAGGGAGATGCGAACACAAATGATTATTGGATGAAAATCCGCTCAATCCTTTTAAGCGGCATATTCAGGGCTCCCTGTAGGACGCGGTGCTGTCAATAACACACAAAAGGTGGACGCTGTTAAACAGTAAATGGGTCAATTAGGGATGGTAACGAGCCTTTTGGAGGTATAAGGATTAAACAGCTCTTTGAGACGCCACTAAGATTGACGTTTGTCCGATATTGATACTTGTACACCACTTGCTTGATGTCAATTTAAATACCGTCATGATCCACTATTAATATAATAGTATCTCTACATAATGCATTCACGTGCTGGACTTCTCAGCATGTCCATGTCCAGATTATGTGGACGTGAGCACCGACTGGCACATTATGGCATGCTAAGCGGTCCTTGTGAGGGCAGTTTCCTCCCTCAGAATTTTGATATTGCATTTTCATTTTCCTTGCTCGGGGTTGGGTCAGTGAGTGGCGGCCAGTTAGCTGAAGGCTTGGCAAGGTAAGTTAGTGAGGCCTCTTATGTGTTTCCAATGGGCTTTCAGTGCTTTATGCTCCGTATTTTATTAAGTTGAATACTGTACTGCAATATATGCAATAAAAAAAGTAATTATTTTATAATTGAATGTTGTCCCTTGGGAAATTCGTGTGATGATGAGATATGAAAACAAACTTGAGTTGACCTGACACTGCCTGCATACTGTAATTGTTTCTACGTCTTTTTTTTTCTTCTGCATCAACCTAGTTTACAGGGTTCACCCAAAGTTTCATGTACTCCTATATTGTCTTCATCTTTATCAATAATATCAATAATAATTCTCATTCTTTTCAATCATTTCTCTGCAAACACAAGCGTTCTCCCGCTGACTGCTCTAAAGATTTCCCTGATACGATCAAATGTAATGACTATGTATTGTGCATTTCTGTGTGTGTGTGTGTGTGTGTGTGTCTTCTGTACCTATACCATGCACCTCTCGCCCATCGACCAATGTCCTTCGTTCATGCAAAAGTAGGTTAGCTGACACGGCAGTTACCATGGCAACCGGCTCTTTGCTTCCTTGTTGAACAGTAGTTAGAGAATGTGAGTGTGTTCTCACAGACAAAGTGCATGGGGGGGGGGGGGTTAACAAGGTAATTTTGAGTGTGTGGTAGGTCCATTCTTACAGCATGTAAAAAAAGTTATGTGTTTTATTTTGCTTTTCTTCAGTGGGAATGTGACATTGAATCACAATACATTCTACATACAGTAAGTAATGTACAAATATCTTTAGGCCATAGTCTGAAAAATAGAAGTATCAACATCATAATCTTTCTAGAATGCCTTGATTTTATCCTTGAAAAGTTCAAAAGAGACCACATTTTCAATTTCTTCTTTCAGGGTTTGAGTCTCCTTGGGGCGCATGAAAAGCATGGGGAAGTTTGCTTTTAAAGATTTCGCTGCAAATTGAAGTTACCCTAACTTCATTACACCAGGCAGCAAATTAGGCCTCCACTGACTGCTATCTTCTGTGAGCTACAGTACTTTGATGTGGTGCTGAGGGAGGGTTAAACAGGGTAGGCGCACTGTGACAGCTGCTGTACTCCTGAATCTTAACAACTCTGATCTCCAACATGAAATGCATGTTGACCGTAGAGACTCAAGATATATACTGCTGATGATTACATTTATTCATGGGACAAGTAATCATAACTCCAAATCTTATTTGTCCAGCGCATAAACAAAAGCAGACCCATAAATGAATTACTAAAACAGGAACGCAGTACATGGAGACAATGCACTGAGTAATATAGAGAAAAAAAATTTGAGACAGTCTTCCATATTATGCCTATTTTTAGTGTTGAAAGAAAATAAATGCAAAGTGAATGTATGGTTAATCTTTAAAGTTTATTTTTCCATCATAAATGTTGTTTTTCAGACCTCAAAAATGTTGTTTTCACTATCAGATACATATTGTTTGTTTCTTTGCTGCATCCTCCTAATTAATGCTGCAACAACCACATTTCTCCACAGGGATCACGCAGTGTGTCAAGGATATGTAATCCTATACTATTCTATATTAATGTAGCTTTATCAAATAATCCCTGATCTCATCATGTCTGATCTTGTTTAATTTTTTTTTGTCACATTATGCCTCATGTATCTCAGTCTGCCTCACAGTAGTGTCTCATATATCATGTGTCCCATTATCTCAACATATCCTATCTTTTTATACTCGGTTTCACCTTATGCAGATTCACGTGCATGTGTTTTTCTGTTACAACATCCATCACAGTAAATACAGGTTTGGCTTAATATGTGTTTTTGTCCGGTCGGTGACAGAGCAGCCGTCATTCTTTCAGCAGAACTCATCAGTCTTCTTGTTATCCTGTCCTCATCCTCTCTTTATCCACTCTTCTCATCTATCTCTTCTCCTCTCATCCTCCTTTTCAGCCAGGAAGCCCCTGGATCGACATCAATGAGCCGCTCAAAGAAGGAGGGAGACAGAGAGACGGAGCGGGAGAAGAAAGAAGAGAGAGAAGAGGATGGAGAAAGAGAGAAGGAGAGAGAGAGCGACAGAGAAGGCGAAAAAGGACGGAGAGAGGGAAACCAAGAAGGAGAAAGATGATGGAGATACCGAGAAAAAAGAAAAATAGGGACAGAGAGGGGAAGACGGAGACGGAGAGGGAGAGTGAGTAATTACAGGACTCCCAGTGTTTTCAAAGCCCCTCTTTTATCTCACCCTTCCTGTGGCTGTGAAAAGGAGAAGCGGCGGAAAGGAGGAGGAGGAGGAGAAGGAGGAAAACTAAAGTCCGAGCTTTAGTCCAACTCAGACAACAGGCACCAGTCATCCACATCACACAAACAAAGTCACACGCACACTCAAACTAATTTATAGCTTCTGTTTCAAAGACAATTTATCATCTCAAACAAGGTGCTTGTGTGTGTGTGTTGCTGGCCTTCATGTAAAGTACTCTCATAGTGACAGTAATAAGTCACTTTTCTCAGCCCACATATGGATATTGTGATTAATAATGTTGCATATTGAGCGTTTTTACAGCGCTGTACCAAAACAAATTGTACCAAATTAATACAATATTTTGTAAGTAATGATTTTCTTTGTTTTAAATGACAACAAAACGAATATGTTTGGATTTCAAACTGTTTGATTAAAAGGAATGAGCCATTTGTAAGAAATCTATTTGGGCCCTATAAACCTGCGATGGACATGTTTCCACTATTTTAAAACTATTTATTGAGAAACCAAATGGGGAATTAACCGATAATGAAAACAGTTGCAGCCCGAATATGAAACGCAGTGCTGACAGTGTATATACAAACACATATTCAGAGAGTATGGGACGAACAAGATACAAAGTAAAAATATAAATTATATCGACATTAGCTTGTGTGAGGTAACGAAGCATGGATACTGTTTGCATATATACATAAATATGTTTGTATATATACACATATATACATATATATGTTTGTATATATATACACATATATACATATATATGTGTAAAGGTATACAGTAAAGTAGGCCTGTAGTTATTAGGGTTCATCTTGGAAGGTCTTTTCCTTATGATGATCAGATTGGAGTTCAGTTCAGCCAGTCCTGGTGCTGCCACTACAGGCCTGTGAACACTAGATGGCGGAGTTGAGTCGTAGCCCGCAGCGCGTTAATTGTCCCCGCCAAGAGTCTACCTGGGACCGCGGACTGTACACGTTAATCTGTCTCTCATTCAGGGCGGAGAAAACTTCTCGCTTTTTTTTTTTCTTCTTCTTCTTCTCTCTCATCAAGGAGGAGCCTGTAGACACACCGACATGCAGCAAAGTGGAGGCTGAGACACAACTCGGACTGAGTGGAGTAAAAACTCGCAGACAGCCAGTTCCCTCGGCGATGCTTATCCGACACCGCGCCAGAGATTGATCGCCGATCACCAGGACTGATCGCCCCGCCAGCAGATCCCGCAGTGCCGCGGAGAAACCAAACCAGCGTGCCCCCCCTCTCTCTGAGCTCCAGGTAAGACGTCTCAGCAGCTCCGCTCTCTGGAATGCAAGGACGGATTTCTGCAAGACTTCGGGGAAATTCCTGAACAATACTTAAGCTATTATGCCCCCAAAAAACGTGAGCTTTATTGTAGTTTTACCTAAAATAAGTATAGGATTTTTGTTTAGGATATGTAGGCTTTAGGACAGAAACAATGCGGATGCATGTAAACAAAAAAAACAAAACATCTAGGCTACTAACGTTGCTATATATTGTTTTGTGTCATAATATGCAAAAGTGACGCCAAACACTGCTATTTAGATGACATGTCATGTATTTGACAGGCTGATTGATTGATATAGGCCTTTGTGTTGTCAAGTGCATGAGACGGGAGAAATATATTTCCCAATATCATTATTCCCCCCCAAAAAGTAATTTACATGAAATGCATTTTTAATTATATAGTCTGTGTGCAACAGACAAATCCCCACATACATTCTGAAGTTTGTGACAGCTTCTGTGCGTGTTGGTGCAAAGGCTGTTGCCCAAGGTGGGAGACATACGAGATGGTTTCTCACATCACCAGCTTCACAGTTTAGGCCTGGATTGCTTCACGACAAGGCTGTGATTTGTGAACCCCAAATATGCTGCAGATGTCACTGACTTTATCCTCTTGTGATGGTTTTGATCCGTGTGAATAGAGTAGAAGAACTTGCAGTGGCAAAGGCATTTGGGTTATTATATTATCATGATAATAAAATCATTTTAATGCAATAAGCCCATTCGGTCCTGTGTGATGTGTTGGGGAGTTTGTCTAAGAGACTGTATCTTTGGCTGTGTGTTTGAGCGATTGTGTGACCCTGCACACCTTTCTCCTCTGTCTGCATAATTGTTTTCTTGGTGCCGCCTGAATGTCCCGGGCCCCGGGGCCCCTGGGGGAAGTCCTGCCCGCAGACAGGCAGCTCGGCCCGGCTGGGGACATGCCGGGTCCTGCCGAGCCTCTGAAGTCTGCTGGCTGGCTTTGAACTGTAGCTGCTGGAGGTGGAAATCAATCCGTCTCTACTCCCCCCCCCCCCCTTCTCTCTCTTCCCCTCTTTCTATCTCTCTATCTGTGTGTGTGTCTCTCTCTCTCTCTTTCTCCCACTGCAGCCCCCAGCACAGCGTGTCTCCGCTGCCATTGAATCTTTCATGTTCACAGGTAGAAAGGCGAAGGAGACACAGAGCAGAAACAGGGGAGGGAGTGTAACTCATCTTCAAAAGAAGTTAATACGGTTTTCTGAGGATTAAAGGGATGAAGGTAGAAAAAAAGTAACAAAGCCAGTGCCTGTAGTCATGATCATCCTGTGGTAGACTGGAGCGAGTAGATCATTTATTGATGTACTCGCCGCTCTGTCGCTTACTGCTGCTCGGTACTAGAGCTCACACAATGACCCTATTTACTTCGGGGTGATGTCATCGAACAGGGAAAGGGATTCTTGTGTTTGTCTTGTGGAAGTTATTGTCGAGATTTATGTCACAGCTGATTCCAATCCACTCAACATATTCAATTCCCCCCCCCGAAATCTATAGAGCTCAGGAGGCCTGTTGGGGTTGAATGTTTCATAATGCTTCACACGTCTGAAAATGAAATTCTGCGAAACACGTCAGAAGCTTTACGTATGGAAGTGAAGTTATTTTAGCTCATTAGGTTACTACTTATGGCGGGACTGTTTGGTGGAGGCTTATATCCACCACGCCTTACCAGAACTATTGGCCATGTGCAAGAATCATTTACATTTTGTGTAATGTATAAGATTGTAATAATTATTGAAGCGAATGGTTTATTGGAACAACCTGGCGATCCAGTGGGAGATAAATCTAAAGAAACTAAAATGTCACTGTCAATTCTATCCCTACAGGGATACTGACATTTATTTTAAAGTTGTTTTTGTTATGGCACCAAAAGCACAAAAATAACTCACTGAAGTCGTAGCCTAGTAAAACAAAAGAGCAGTTCATAAAATGTGCTTTTTTTTTTAAATAGAAAAACATAGAAAGTGCCAGTTTAATGAAACAAAAGAAAGAGTCTTCTTACTTCATTGTATTCATACTTTAAGTTTATGTTCAAATTACGAAAAGCACTGGAAAAGAGGTGTTAATGTGTAATACGATGTTTTACCTCTATCAGTAGGATTTCACCCTGACAAAACAATGAACAATGAACAAAGATATAATTCACTGATGAAATACAGGCTATAAATTGGATCTATAACTTGCAACATATTCTGTATCCGTGCACTGAGGGATGCGTGTATGCGCTCAACACTGATAGTGTGTACAGCGCTGACTGATGCAAGATGTTATTGAAAGAGCAAACAAAAAGCATCTGACGATATGCACCAAATACTGCTGCATAACTCACAGGCACCGGGACAGGCGACTAAACAAGTGACTGAGAATGACACAGCGGGGTCTTCCGGGGACTCCAGGAGGTCCCCAGCTAAATGAGGAGGATAGCTGCATCTGATTATATTTTAATTTACATGCAATAATCCCAGCAGGAAAAAAAAAACCTTTTCTAATCATGGGTTTCACTCTCACCATTATTACATCCCCATGCACAGCACAGCGCAGACAAACCAGCGCTAAATCAACAGTTGAAATCTCTGCAGGCTCCAGGGAGCAAGTTTAATCAAATTGAGGTTTGTGGTCTAATTTGCGTCCACTAAAGAGTCTTCTGTTTGGGAAACCTACTTCAGTTATTCATCAATTTATTCTGGGAGAGCTGGCACTTCACGCCTTACATTGTGGAAAAGCAGAATTGCCGGGTGAGGTGTTGAAAATCGTATAGTATGAGGGTTTGTGCCCTAAGATGAAGCAAAAAATGAATTGTTGTGTGCTGAACACCAAGCGGTGGTGTTTCTGGTTGGTGAAACAATGAATTGGCGGTGTGGGAAGCCGGTGAGGGATTGTGTTGTTGGTCGGGGCACCTGTGCAGATTGGTTGTAGGATCTGTGTGATCCGCCCTGCTGCTGGTGCCAGGTTAAAAGCACACAATACCAGAAGTAGGCGTGAATGGTTCCGTTGGCTTGCAACGTTCAACCCTCTAAGTTAAGAGCTTGAATTCTTAAGTCTTCAGTTTTTCAGTGGGCTGATGAGGATTTGTGCTTCAAAGATCCCTCCATCCAACATGACAAGCTGCCGCTCAGACTACTAGAATTATCCGCCTGCAAGAAAGACTCCAAGAGCCCTCCGATTTGTTTGAAGAACACACAACTATACGCTTTATTATTTCAATGTTGACAACTGAAATAAACAGAAATGAACAATGCGGATACTACACGGATTTATTTCACTCAAAACCAATGTTTCATCAGTAATTCTCTTTGAGAGAGGTCATTATATTAGAGCTAAGATGTTTTAAAGTACTGTCTTGTCCAGAAACAAGGCAATGACCTATCAGAGGAAACACCCTACGAAGTGCACTCTTCCCCCCCAATATATAAAACTCTGACTTGATCTTATGATTTTACTTGTTCTGACAGCAATAAGACACACAGACGGATTCCAGGTTGCAGATTAGGCTTCCCACCTACAGCCACTGCAGAATAAACAGAGACAGAGAGACGTTCTGCCCCAGCAGAGCTAAAGAGGGGAACAAGGGATCAGGGAGGGGAGCCGATGAAAGACAGATCACCGGCAGGCAGAGAATCAAAGAGCCTATACTGACTGACTGGAGCTGGGATAGGTGTGTGTGTGTGTGTGTGTGTGTGTGTGTGTGTGTGTGTGTGTGTGTGTGTGTGTGTGTGTGTGTGTGTGTGTGTGTGTGTGTGTGTTACGCCGACATGTGTGTGACTTTCTTTTCATGTGCCGTAAGAGTTTGTTTTTCCTGCGCACGGAGTGGGAAGCTGACAGTAAAGTCTGTAATTAAAGCAATCAAAGGATGAAGACAGATGAAGAAACATCACACACGTATAGAAACTGGCCATGTATGTCCCTCTACTGGAGGTGGGATGATTTTCTGCTGCTGAAAAACATCTGCACATTATTTAAGGAGTCAAGTATTTACATGAAGCTATATACTTCAGGTGTTATTTGAGCCATCAACCCTTCGTGTGGCCCAGAGTAGGAAACTGTGGAAGTTTCTGCAAAGCCCGCTTTGACACCGGTACAGCTCGCACTGATAAACCACGACGCCGCGGTTGGACGGGGTCCGAGCAAACGGATGTTTAGTCAGCATACGACGGCCAGCTGTTGGCGCCTGTCTCCAAAGTTGGAAATCACTTTAATCATTGGTTTATTTTCACAGCAAACTTAGACGGTCATTATGTTGCAAATTCAACTTTTATCTATTTCTGGCTCATTTAGGTCCTGATATCTGAGCCTTGATGGCTACTTTCTTCTTTGGACGTGCAGGGAGAATGGGAACGAACATTAACACACATGTCAGCAGTGCGGTGTGTGTGTGTGTGTGAGCCTGATAATAATGATTAGTGAACATTGTAACTATAGAGCTGTCTCTTTTGTTTTTTTAGAGCTTACTTTTTCAATCGGGGAGTTCTGCTAAGGCGTTTTTTTTTTTTGAGACACACTCACGGTGTGATTCAGCCGAAAGGTGAAAGTGGTTGGTCTAATTTGACTGACAGCGCTGCCAGCACCCTTCTATTTACTCTCCAGCTGCCTCCAAATCATAGAATGAGACAAAGTGCCAGCAGCACATTCCTCCTTCATAATTCACTTCTGAAAAGAAAGCCAGTGGGGGCATTTATGATTACTTAAAGGTGGATTGGCCAAATTCTTCAACACACAACATTCAGTGAACTGAGGTGTGTTTTGACGTCTATCAGGCCGATTATTTGAAGCACAGGTAGATGATTATGGTCGCTGTACAGTTAATGACATGGTATTATCCTGAATAAAATTGTCTCATTTCTTTTTCGGAAGATTATAGACTATTGTAAGAAGAGTTTCTCTGATTATAATATCCTGATAATTCGCAATGGGTTCACTTTGTGGTCGGTGTTTCTGTAGCCTTTATCTCGGTGCTACTTGAGTGGAAAATCTGACAAGAAACAAATCAAAGTAAGTGCATAGAATCAGAGGCACAACCACCCAGTGTAAAGATTACAATATATATAAGGAATGATGTTTGAGTGACTTGTTTACCAGAGCTGGTGGAGGTGCAAGTGAAAGGCCTGATAGAAGGGAAATCCACAATCTTAATGGTATTCTGATTCATGTTTTTTTTTGTAAATATGTTTTATTATCCCACCAGGGAAGAGGATTACACATGTCTGAGGGCAATTACAGATTGAAATTTAAAACCTCATTCCCCACCCAACCCACCCAATGCAGGGTTACAGGCTATGGAACTTATACATTCAGGTAAATTCAGGTACATTCAGGTGACAGAGATGCAGACATAATATCAAATAATTGCATTAATCGATCAGACAAAGTAAAGCAATTTGGAAAATAAAAATAATAGCGAGAAGTTATGATTCATGTTTTATGTACAAAGCCACTTGTTTGAAGCGTTATTACTTGTGCAAATTCAGATCATTAATCTTCGTCATAATAATCATAATATTCCAGCATTTATTTATTTAACATTGTTGCACTTTTTTGCGAGTTAACGTCTTTGTCTTGAGATAGCTAAATATATATTTACTGATAAAGCATGAAGTTGTACACTTCGTACTGACATGTGCATGAAGCGGAAAGTTGTTAAAAATACACAATGCTGACGTTTACCGAACATGATCCACATTCTGTAATAGTTGAAGGTTCTTTTATTATTTTTTTAGACAGACAAAACATCTGCGTCATGTGAAGTGAAGCTGATGATGACCGTCTCTTCTTCTGTCTGAGGCTCAAAGCTGGTGAGCGTGATATAGTCATAGTCGCTGCTTGGTTGGCTGGAAAACAGCAGGATTTGAGGTGTTGTGCGCGTACACACACAAACATGCTGGCGGTCACGAAGAGAGTAGTAACATGTGTTTGAGATCTTGCTTGGATTTGTCAAGTTGAGCCCTGGTCTGCAAAATTAAATTGCTGGATAGGATAGGGATAAAGCAGCGCATTGATTAACTTTGGAACGAGTTTATGGCCTGGTAGCAGAGGCTTTATACATATATATATATATATATATGTATGAGAGTGTGTTTATGGTAGGGTTAGAGCAGCTGTTGTATGGGGCCAAAATTACATTTTATTTAGAGTGAGACACAGAAACTGACGAAATGGCCAAAGCGGTCAAATATTGGCAAAAATCATCAGCTGCAGTAGCTTCAGTCAAACAATATCAGCATTAACAGTCCAGTACATGTAATCATTATTCAATCATCATTTAATATGTACCCGATACAAAGACAGGAAAAAAATAAGTTCG